>CM064865.1:58511970-58524470 GCA_032719365.1 Prinsepia uniflora
AGTCCACTCACAGACCGTTTTAACCGTGTGCCTCGATACGCGTGCCACCGGCCCTCCCGGGCCACACCACTATCACCGGGACTCCCAATCCTGTCCAAATTACATTAGAGGGTTACTAACCTCATCATTAACATCCTATCAAAGTCCCGTAATTTTCCCGAATTGTTACTTATTTTTAAACTTAATTTAAAACCTTCGGACATCCCGAACACTATCGAGACGGTGTCCGATCGACCCGAAACCAATTCCAAAATGTCTGTTACATTAAATGGGACAGAAGTCATGTTGACCTCATCTCGAGATTCGCGCCCACGCGCCGTCACGCGCCGCCGCGAGTGGCTGCGCGTGAAACTCACGCGCCTGCTACAGTGTCACCATCTAACCCGTATGTCTGGTAAACGGGTCCAGTGTGCCCGCGATACGACCCGGTTCCAAATCTGTCAATTCAGCCTTAATTACAACAATTGATCATTCCATTAGCTTCGTTTTAAGTTTAATTTAAGTTCTGTAACATTGATTACACAAGACCGTACCTACAACTCCACGATTCGATGATGAACACCAAGAACACCCGTCCGTTGTTCATCCTTCGAACCCCATCCATTTCGATCGATATCCTGAAATTGATTCAACCAGAAGCTTCCATGGACTCCGTAGATCATTTCCCCCAACCCAATTGCTTCAATCCAGTGTTCAATCGTCACGACACAAACTCGAGCACCGTCACTGTTCATCAATGGAGGTCCATCGATCTCGATCGGTTTCCTTCAATTGATGAACCCAGAAGCATCGTGGGATCATGAGGAGTCATTTCCCCACAACAATTGAGTCAATCACAGCCCCAAACTCCACGACTCAGCCTCGATTTCTTCCTCTGTCACCAAGCTCGATCAGAGCCAAAACGGCACCATTCCTTCTCGTTTTTGATGTGGATCGACTCGTCTCAACCTCAGGAAAATGTTTGTAACCTCCAATTCGATCAACACAGCCCAATTCCTTCAATTTGATTTTCCCTCCCAAAACTCAATTTTTCGAATTCTCAGTTCTTCCTCACTGCCACTCTCTCGTGTTTACCCAGTTGAAATCACACTCAAATTGCTCACAAAATCACACTCTCCGGTTCAGCAATGGCAGAGGATTTTAGGTTGGGTAGAAGCTGGGTTGGTTGTACACGGTTAAGCAAATTAGGGAGGGATAATGGAATTAAAAGATTAATTAATTAATTAATAAATATTAAAACATCATAATGATGTTTCCCCTAAGACAAGGATTCTGGTTTCAAGGGATGAGTGACACTTGTCACTCATCCAGGTGTGCTGAGTCAACGGTCACTATTCATTATTATATTATTATTTTAATCCCGGCCTCGGTTCGTTAGTTCGTTTCCTTGACCATAACGTCGTCGTCGGATCTCCGATTTCGGCATGCCGCCTGTCGTTGGATTCGTATCGACGATACCTACGTAACGGTCCTTGGCCCTCGCCCATCGGACCTCCCGGTCAAAAAGTCAACATTTGGCCCCTAATAAGCCAAATTACCAAAATACCCCTCAACTTCCAAACACCATAACTTTCTCTACGAATGTCGGAATCGAACGTGCCACCTGTCTATGAACTCGTGACGTCCCGAACTACGTCACGGTCATCGGTCAAAGTCCATTTGACCGCCCGAACAAAAAGTCAACATTTTGCCCACGACCAGGGGCAAAACGGTCATTTTGCACAATTTGTCCGATTCCGCCCTACTAACCACCGTTCAACCTCACTAAACAAGATTAATCGCTAAACTAATCCCGGAATTCGGGACGGGTCGTTACAACCTTCCCTCCTTAATAAATTTCGTCCTCGAAATTCCAACCGCTCTAAACTCAACGTACTTCCCTCCTTAATAAGTTTCGCTCTCGAAACTCGATTACCCTGATTCGACAAACACCCCGTGGAAAGTGGAATCGACCACGCAACACGTGTACCCCGTACACCAACTACTTAGACAAAACTTGTCTACACCCAAACGTATCACTGGTACTCAAAACGCAACGACTACATTCGACCCCGTCGAATGACTGAAACTACTTGTTTCGAATTTGACACCACTTGTCAAATCAACCCTCTTGTTGACGCAACAACTCGACGGTTCCTTTCCCACTCCCACTAGGAGTCAGCTGACCCCACTCAACAATCTATGTTGACACATCCTGACAAACTGTCACCACACAGTTGTTGTCAGTCAAAAACTGACACTAGACTCACTCGTGGCTACACATGCCACCAACGTACTTAACTTAGTAAACGATTACCGACCTTTCAAACGACCTGTGTGTAATTAAACACATCGGAATTACCATGACCCATTGCATAGTAATGTCCGGTCCACAACCAATCCCATGGTATCGGAACCAATCCGACTACCAACACGTTCACCAACACACCTCGGGTATATCCCGTATACCGTAACTAGACATCACAAGTCTACAAGGTATTGTACCTCGAACCATGTACGAAGTACACACATCTACCTAATAACCAGACTACAACCGTCTAGGTCATAGCCGAACGCGTTCCAATAATGGAGTACGTTTGCCCAATCCAGCATGAGACAAATCGAAACTCCACCCAACATCTAGTTCCAATTCCGAATCTGAATCCGCAATTTCGTAAGAAATCCCGGATCCAAGCCCAGACATCACCTTTTAATTCATATCCAAATCCGAATCCGAAATCATTATTCCGTAAGCTAGCATTTGGAATAACCATTCCGTACCCAAATCCGGAAATATACTTTCAAGTTCCAAAATCGAATCCTGAATCGTCACCCAGAAATTCGATTCCAAATCCCGAAATCTCATTCACATTTACCAAGACACCCCAAAACCAAACCTATCGGTTACCCGTTCAATACACTTGATTGACTTCATAGGGAAGCCAATCCAACCTCCACGCGTCTAAGGTTGACAAAATTCAACTACCTTGAAAACCTACTCACCCGAGTAGAATACCATACGGGCCCCACTTCGAAAAGAAGTTCAACCCCGCCGTTTACGACTCACATACCCAAGTTCGTATCGATCCTTGTCATTCCACCTAGGAAAAACCGAGGATGATCCAACACAATGACGCCAAGACTCATCCTACGCGGATGCAACAAAACTCACTGCACTCACCACACCATGTACCCCAACATCGTCTGCCACCAAGCAGAAAATGAAAAATCTCGTTTACCTAATTTCGAACACGTAGCTCCTCCTAATGACCTCGCAACACACAAGAGCTCACCAACCAATACACGCTCAACGTACTGGTAACTACAGTCAATGTCTGCCAGGGCAGAAAGCAAGAAGTCAACCCCAATGACTTCGGAATACCAATCACCAAAAACGAGCACCACTCTCGTTCCCCAATCACAACGCTCCTCGACACTAAGGTTCCAACCATGTTGGAAACAGACATGCTCCCAACAAGACGTCAAGTCTAACCACTAGACTTCCTAACTCCTCAATTCACTTGGACAACCCCGTGTCCACAATCAATCCGTTATTGTTCCGTTCGCACATCCCGACCACTACAGGTTCAACACTCGGTTTTCCAAGTTCTCAATTACAAATTCCTACCTTTATACCACTAATGGTTTTCCTCGTCTTTTCCAGTTTTAATCATTTCCATGTACATTTTAGGGATATTTAAAAACATAAAATCGCACAAATTTTGGAGTTGCCAACAACTCCCCAAATCCACTAATCATCCCAAAATTCCTTAAGTCTTAATTATACCATTTTAATCCACTCATCACTGGTTATCTCACCACTATTGGGACTTATCCCAACACAGCACAATATTAACTGGATCCCATCCAGTCCATCACTCAACCACCACCGAATCTCAAGGACCGAACATACGTTCATCATGACGGAGTCACACCCAATTTGTGGCTCATCGTCAACACCATTACCGACACTAGCACCAGCGCTAGTACCAGCACCAACACACTACCAGCAACACTAGTATCAGCACACAGGCATCCATACTAGCAACAGCACAAAAGTACCAACCCCGCAAACATCCATACTGCACACCGTGTGCAAATACGACAACCCTGGATCTCCGTTCATACCGAACGACGATCCCGTACCTCACGACTATGGGTACCACTATTCTGACAATCCCTATCAGGAAAATGAACGTTCCCCGAACGTCCCCTGATCCCCAAGTATCAGAACCATACCAATTACCCTCGATAGCCAGTCATCTCAATATGACTTCCGACTAACTGTCATTGCTATCGAGATCCGCATCCACACATCACACCAATACCCGATCCAACACGGGATTCCATAATTTATCTCAGAACCGTATCCGTACATCGAATCCCATAGTTCTGCCTAAACTCACCAGAGCCATCCACATGGTCATCCATGACCTCAGCCACTCATCGCAGCACAAGTTCTCACCCGCTAATCACAATTAAGGTTTACCTTTTTAATACTAGGGTTCTACAATCACACCCTATGGTTCAACCGAACCAAACAGTTTTCCGTAATATAAAATCCACAACCTGACCGACCCCGCGGTCCTGACATCGAATAGACGTCAAATCCAATCCTACCATCCCATCAACGTGGGTTCCACCACTAGGTCATCGGCCAACTCCGATGAACCAACATCCCTCACACTAGAAACCACCACAAGGGTTCACATTTTTAAACCATTACTCACATGAGGTTCCCCGAACCTGGCTGCACCTAGCAGCACAACAATCCAATCTCACATGACCGAACCGACGGTCCCACTATACCAGTTCACCACAATCAACCCCACTTGGGTCGAATCACATTAATGCACGGCGTATCGGGCCAATCGCACTCCATCCACTATCCAAACCCAAAAACTATCTATCAGGTTGATAACGAATTGCAGCCCAATGAGACATCACACCCTCGACCTGCGCGCACAAATAGAGCAACCATGCTCTGATACCAAGTTGACAGGACCCATCCCAATCCCCCCGGGATTACCGTGGAATGTGCCCTGCTCCCGTCCAACAAGGGGTGTCAGACAAAGGATAACCACGAGCCACTGCCCAAACAGGGCATCCAGAGTGCGCAAGGATCGATGGAGGAGGTGTGCAATGTCCCAGTCCCTGCTGCAATCGCATCCGTAATCAACCTGAAGGGCATTAAAACCAAAAGCTGTGAGTGGACAAAAACCAATAAGTTTACCAAATACATTTATAAGACATTTATGCCCTCCAATAAAAACGTATGCATGCCACCAAAAACCAGTAACCAAAACGTTTGCTCAACCGAGCCATTAGGGCCTTAGCCCGAAAACCGTTAACCAAAAACCAAGTGTGGGAACTCAGCCCAAAACCGTGGAATACCACCACCATACATATTAAAACCATGTGGGTCACCACCCACGACCATAGATGAACATCAATTCAAAAATCCAAAACCATTTAGGGTCCCTGACCCGACATACCATTTCATAACCAATAATCCATTTTTACCACATAACACATATCCAACCAATAAGCCATTTTATTCATTAAACCATATTTTACCATTACCATCACCAGCATCCCAGATGCTTAGCGTCCCAGACGCTAGACGTCCCTGACGTCATATCTCACGGTTTCATAAGCTACGCGTGCTGCCCGGGGTCTCTCCGGGTCCATATATCTGACATCCCTGATGTCTGACGTCCTTGACGTCAATCATAGCAATCCTGCTCCTGAGTCATCATACGGTCCGGCTGCTCCGTATAATGACCCCTCACAGGCAATGCACCGTGACTTCCCCAGTGTCCCAGACATCTGGAGGAGACCATCATATATCCTTGTGTCCAGATGGTATATGGAAAACAGTTTTATTAAATCCTTTTATCACATTATTACCATTGGGCCCTGCCCGAAATTTCCATAAAACCACATAATTCCATTTAGGGTCCTTGACCCAAAATCACCATTATAAAATATAGGGTCCCTGACCCGAAATCACATTTATTATCCAACTGGGCCTCATGCCCGATTTTATGAACCACTGGGCCCACGGCCCGATTTGTAAACCAATTGGGCCCGCAGCCCGACTTATAAACCCACTGGGCCCACGGCCCGAATTCGTAAATCAACTGGGCCCCTGGCCCGATAACATAACTCAAATGGGTCTCAGCCCGATTTCATACCAACTGGGCCCCTGGCCCGATTTCATTAACCAACTGGGCCCCCGGCCCGATTCTCAAATGGACTCCAAGTCCGAAATTTCCAACATAATTGGGCCTCAAGCCCGAGTTCGTATTTCCAATTTCAAAACCATTTTATCATATTATATCCAAGTCATAAATATGGAAAATCCATGTAAAACCGAAAAACCTCGATTTACGTGCAAGCACGTAAATCGCCTCGAAATACGTGAAACCGTACAATTTACCAACAACCAAACCAACATCATACAATCACAATCATAATCCATGTAAAACATTTAAGCATGCATAGAATTTATAAAACCAAAGTCCACTCACAGACCGTTTTAACCGTGTGCCTCGATACGCGTGCCACCGGCCCTCCCGGGCCACACCACTATCACCGGGACTCCCAATCCTGTCCAAATTACATTAGAGGGTTACTAACCTCATCATTAACATCCTATCAAAGTCCCGTAATTTTCCCGAATTGTTACTTATTTTTAAACTTAATTTAAAACCTTCGGACATCCCGAACACTATCGAGACGGTGTCCGATCGACCCGAAACCAATTCCAAAATGTCCGTTACATTAAATGGGACAGAAGTCATGTTGACCTCACCTCGAGATTCGCGCCCACGCGCCGTCACGCGCCGCCGTGAGTGGCTGCGCGTGAAACTCACGCGCCTGCTACAGTGTCACCATCTAACCCGTATGTCTGGTAAACGGGTCCAGTGTGCCCGCGATACGACCCGGTTCCAAATCTGTCAATTCAGCCTTAATTACAACAATTGATCATTCCATTAGCTTCGTTTTAAGTTTAATTTAAGTTCTGTAACATTGATTACACAAGACCGTACCTACAACTCCACGATTCGATGATGAACACCAAGAACACCCGTCCGTTGTTCATCCTTCGAACCCCATCCATTTCGATCGATATCCTGAAATTGATTCAACCAGAAGCTTCCATGGACTCCGTAGATCATTTCCCCCAACCCAATTGCTTCAATCCAGTGTTCAATCGTCACGACACAAACTCGAGCACCGTCACTGTTCATCAATGGAGGTCCATCGATCTCGATCGGTTTCCTTCAATTGATGAAC
This sequence comes from Prinsepia uniflora, assembly GCA_032719365.1. Lineage (NCBI taxonomy): Eukaryota > Viridiplantae > Streptophyta > Magnoliopsida > Rosales > Rosaceae > Prinsepia > Prinsepia uniflora. Next base: position 58,519,252 of record CM064865.1, read on the forward strand.
CCAGAAGCATCGTGGGATCATGAGGAGTCATTTCCCCACAACAATTGAGTCAATCACAGCCCCAAACTCCACGACTCAGCCTCGATTTCTTCCTCTGTCACCAAGCTCGATCAGAGCCAAAACGGCACCATTCCTTCTCGTTTTTGATGTGGATCGACTCGTCTCAACCTCAGGAAGATGTTTGTAACCTCCAATTCGATCAACACAGCCCAATTCCTTCAATTTGATTTTCCCTCCCAAAACTCAATTTTTCGAATTCTCAGTTCTTCCTCACTGCCACTCTCTCGTGTTTACCCAGTTGAAATCACACTCAAATTGCTCACAAAATCACACTCTCCGGTTCAGCAATGGCAGAGGATTTTAGGTTGGGTAGAAGCTGGGTTGGTTGTACACGGTTAAGCAAATTAGGGAGGGATAATGGAATTAAAAGATTAATTAATTAATTAATAAATATTAAAACATCATAATGATGTTTCCCCTAAGACAAGGATTCTGGTTTCAAGGGATGAGTGACACTTGTCACTCATCCAGGTGTGCTGAGTCAACGGTCACTATTCATTATTATATTATTATCTTAATCCCGGCCTCGGTTCGTTAGTTCGTTTCCTTGACCATAACGTCGTCGTCGGATCTCCGATTTCGGCATGCCGCCTGTCGTTGGATTCGTATCGACGATACCTACGTAACGGTCCTTGGCCCTCGCCCATCGGACCGCCCGGTCAAAAAGTCAACATTTGGCCCCTAATAAGCCAAATTACCAAAATACCCCTCAACTTCCGAACACCATAACTTTCTCTACGAATGTCGGAATCGAACGTGCCACCTGTCTATGAACTCGTGACGTCCCAAACTACGTCACGGTCATCGGTCAAAGTCCATTTGACCTCCCGAACAAAAAGTCAACATTTTGCCCACGACCAGGGGCAAAACGGTCATTTTGCACAATTTGTCCGATTCCGCCCTACTAACCACCGTTCAACCTCACTAAACAAGATTAATCGCTAAACTAATCCCGGAATTCGGGACGGGTCGTTACACCAGATCCACTATGGGATTAAATAGCATTAAAATCAACTTTTAAATTCAGCCCTTAGATCTGAAAACCTCCAGATCTGATCTCAGCCCTTGATCTCATTCTGAGATTCAATCTGGGCCGTCCATCATGTCCCTCCATCTCTATATATATTTCCTTACCCGACATCGACGTACTGCCCATTCCATACCATCATACCACATCTGCACCTGATCCTTACTCTGTGAGCCACTGGGCTGGACGTGTGTGGCGGCAGACGGCAGTGACCACGGCGGAGGACGGCGGCGAGGTAGGAACCAGGGAAACCCGAAACGGTTTTAAACTCAGATTTTGGTAACTCGAATTCCCACGTTTAGTTTTGTTCTTTATGAATCCTAATCGACTCCAGGGACTGCCAGGAACCTTTTGAGCTTGATATCGTGACCGGAGGTGATCAGGACGGTGACTAAACGGCGACAGGAAACCGGTTCTGTTCTTCGAGGTAAGCCCTTGATCCTGTCTGTTTTTCTCGATTTTGATTCCATAGAACCCTTCCTAGGATTAAGACGAGTAGTTAGGAACAAACCTGAACAAAAATGATTGAGAAATGGTGAAATGGTGACCGGGTCATGATCGCGGGTCTGATCGACCCGAGTTGCAGAGATACGGGTCAACCCGTCTGAGGACAGAGGTGATGACGTGGTACCCTGTCAGACTGTCAGGTGACGTGGACCAACCGTGAGCCGACACGTGTCACATGTCAGTGCACAGTCAGCACTGACATGTCAGTGACGTGGACCAGTCAGGGACTGCCACGTGTCATTAACATGTCAGTGACGTGGACCAGTGCCGTGCTGACACATGGCACATGTCAGATCTGACACGTGGCCTGACAGATCAGTGAGGTGGACCAATCGGATGTTGACACGTGGCACCTGTCAGAGTCTGACATGTCAGACCTGACAGCTGTCAGATGACGTCAGCAGGGACTGTTCCTGCGTTGACCGACGCGTTGACCGGCGCGTGGGGGCGCCTGTGAACAGTGTTTTTGGTGGGACCACCACCATTCTTTAGGTTTCGACGATCCGGATCCAATGGCGGTGGTTTCGGGTCGATCGGAGATCATTAAGTTGGTCAAAATGAGGTTTATTGCATTGGGAAGAGCATTCGGGCGGCTTTCCCGGGCCGGTTTCGGCCTAGGGTTTCATGGTTGAATGTTAGGGGTTTAAATTGACCTTTACGAATACTTTGGACTTGACAGGGATTGTATAATTGTACCAGATCGAGGGTATACGCTCGGTTTTCAGCAGGATTGTACTGTGAGTGGGCCGTTTTCTTAAACCCTTGCGTGCATAAATGTTTTCTGGTTTTATTATGCTTATTCATATGCTAAAAACAATAATGGCTTTGATGATATGGAAAATATGGTTATGGCACGTTTTACGGTATTTGGGCTTGAGGCCCGTCTGATGAAACGTAACGATCGGTTCGGATTTTACCTATGTATACATATATGTTTTGCATGTGGATATCAATAAAATGTATTTGATACTGCACTGTATAGATCCTTCCATATGATACTGTCTCCTCCGGATGAGGTACCCCGGAGTGGTCACAGACGTCTAGAACGTCCAGCGTCTATGACGCTAAGCATCAGGGATGCTGTACCCGAACGGGGTTCGGGGATTGAACTCGGAATTGAGACCCGAGTGGCACGCGTAGCCTTGTGATTGTGACCTTATTGGACGTCAGGGATGTCGGGATTGGAGTGTATAGTGCAGTGGCTAAAATTATACTTATGGTTTTATTACATGCCTTATGATTCATGTTATATGATTTATGATTTTAAATGATGATGCATGCATGTTTGGAAAACGGAAGGGGTAAATTATATGTTTTACTTATCAAACGATTTTATAAACTTGAGTTTCGGTCCACTCACCCTTAATGTTTTTGGTAACCCCTCCAGGTCGTGATATTGAGGTAGAGGAGGAACCTGAGGCTGAGGCATAGATCTACTTCTGCGTACCTGAACCCCTGTTGGGTGGTGCACCCGCAGGTTTACTATAGTGTCGTGCTCACAACTTGTAATTTTGGATTTCATCCCTTGTCTGACATTCGTTTAATTCGGATTTGATGTGTGACTTTAATTTGGTTATTTATGCATTTGATGTTTTGAGGTTAAAATTGGTATGAATTACTGGGTGTCAGACGGGAGCAGGGCACGTCCCCTTGTGGTCCCTGTGGGATCGGGGCGGGTCCTGTCACACTATTTGCTCATTCTTCATCGAATCATATGGACCGATCTCGATCTAGCAATGATGGAATTTATATTCTGTTTACTGAATCACATGAAATTTTACCTAACCCCATATAATGTATGGAATGCATCAAATACGTATGAAAAGAGGAATCAAGATAATTTTTTTACTCCAATTGGAATTTGCAATAGATGGAAAGGAATTGATAAATTCTACTTAGACTTATGGAATTTTGTTTTGTATAGAATATCAAAACGAAAAGTGATTAAATTTCTACCATTATTATGATATTTCGTATTCCAATCCAATTGGATACCATAAATGTATTCAGGATTTTATCTGTTCAATGAGATAATGAGACAAAGACATAATAAGCATAAACAATATAGAATTTTTCGTAATAAACCTTTTTCGTGGATTCATTGTTTCATTGTTAAAAAAAAAATCACAGAGAAGAGAGATATTTTTACCTATTTAACTTGTATTACAATTACAATACTACTTTATATAGTACAATATATACTACAATACTAGATAGTATGGTAGAAAGAAAGATCTGAATCTTTCTACCATACTATCGTATCTCATAGAATACGGCTGATTTTAGTCTGCCCATTTCATTTAAGACGCGAAATTTGAATCCTTTTCTTCTCTTCAATTATTGATAAGAACAAAAAAGGTAAAGTTTAATTCAAATTAATCGCCTTGGCTGACCGTTTTTACGTATATTATAAGTAAAAAAGCGGTAGGAACTAGAATAAACAGTGCAGTAGCAATAAATGCGAGAATATTTACTTCCATAATATCATTGTTTAATTTTTTTTTAATTCGCAATAACTCGTGAGTTAATCCCATAGAGATAATAAATCTTTCGTAAATTCAATGGAATGAATTACATCTCGATGATATTGAATCGGATCAATATCATGAATACCAATATCTGACAAATCGCCTCATCATCAAGAAGTAAATAGTATAACATAGGAAAATCCGTTTTCCATACCGAACTCAAAAACGGATTCCTGATCCAATCAAAAATTCCTTTTTTTATTTATCATTCTTTTACATTCTTTCTTTTCTATAATCTATTGCCCTCTTTGTACAATCATCTGATGAAGTATCATCCAACCACCCTTTCACTTAACATTTGTTCTAAACAAACCCCAACAAACAATAGAAGCTAAATGAAAAAAAGGAATTCTAAACTCCTTTTTTTAATGATCTACTTTGTCTTGGAAAACAAAAGAAGTATGATAAAGACGATTACAAGTTCCGGTATAAAACAATCTAATATTCCATCAAATTAACTCTTTTTTGATATATTTATATATTTAAAAGTTTGTTATTTCAAGGAAAAACCCCTAAAAAAAGGGGGGGCCTCACTATTAAAAAAGCGATCCTTGTTTGATCTTTATTTTTAAAATATCCCCTTTACTTGGATTAGTAACGGGACGCATATATCAAAAGCTCAATGTGAAATTTGAATGAGATAGATTATTGTCAATTAGTGAAATTAAAAATTGAGGTTACACAAAATTGGGGCAAAAAAGAATTTTCTTTTAAGATTAAAAGAAAAGTATTCTATCACAGTAACTATATTCAATTCAATTAAATTTATATCGTAAAAATGCCATTCATGTATGTACTCCCTGGAAACATACAGGACTCTACACTATTCCACAGATCGGGAGTAATCGAAAAAGAAAAAGACAGATCCAATACAGTATGGTATCCCACGCAATTCTGAACCTGATGCTAACAATAATTGTACTAATTCACATATGTATCTCTCCCGTCAATCAAATCGGTACTGGTCGCAGAGATGGAAATTAAACCAAAGCATTTGTTTGATGATAAATGTGAAACGAAAAAGAAAAAAAGAAGAGGGATCTCGGTTGGGAATGAAATTTTACTATTTGTACTTCTTTTCACAAAAAATAGAGAGA
>CM064865.1:58529470-58531970 GCA_032719365.1 Prinsepia uniflora
GATCAATGCAGTAAATTATGTCTTTCCTAGAAGTTGGTTAGCTACTTCTCATTTTGTTCTAGGATTCTTCCTATTCGTGGGTCATTTATGGCACGCGGGAAGAGCTCGTGCAGCTGCAGCAGGATTTGAAAAAGGAATTGATCGTGATTTTGAACCTGTTCTTTCCATGACTCCTCTTAACTGAGACAGAGATCCAAGACTTGAAGTAGGAATCATCCACCATACATATTAGGTTTGGTGGATCGGGTCATGTTTAAAAAGTATTCTTTTTTCTTTTCTTTTCAACCCATTTATATCTTATAATTTATTTTTTCGGGCTCGGCTATCTCACTTAGCCGAGCCATTCCCTTTTATGCTACTGATTCCTTTTATGCTACTGAGCTGAAGCAAAACCAATAAAATAAAGAAAAGCAATAAATCAATTCGACGCGTATAAAATAAAGGAGAGAGAGGGATTCGAACCCTCGATAGTTCTTTGTTTCGAACTATACCGGTTTTCAAGACCGGAGCTATCAACCACTCAGCCATCTCTCCGAAAGATAATTTCTATTTTCTTTTTATCCCATATTTTCTTTTTATTCCACCCAATAGAACATGGACATATGAGTTGATACCGTTACTATCTATACTATAGAAAGATATAAGGTGTGAATCTATAGGTCTATCTATCTGTATATATATAATATAATAATATAGATGCATGATCCAGCAAGCATGCCCCTTTGTTTTGTAAAGTACAAAAAAAACTACCCTCGATTACATACCTGAATAAAGCGACAAAGGGTGGTAATAAGTCATATAAAATCAATGAGGGATTCATTATAAAATCCTTACATGATGCATTTTTTTTTTTTTACAATTTTTGGCTGATTGATAAAGGGATCAAATGGTATAATTCTTTTGTTGGTAGATTGGAGGATTAGAAACATGACTATTGCTTTCCAATTGGCTGTTTTTGCATTAATTGTCACTTCATTAATCTTACTGATTAGTGTACCTGTTGTATTTGCTTCTCCTGAGGGTTGGTCGGGTAACAAAAATGTTGTATTTTCCGGTACATCATTATGGATTGGATTAGTCTTTCTGGTGGGTATCCTTAACTCTCTCATCTCTTGAACCTATTCGTTCTAGATCCAAAAACAACCCCTCCCTCTGAATTCCTTCAGGTTGTGAGACACATTAAAATTCAATATAAGTCCAAAAACTGCAGAAAATAAATTAGAAAAATTAGAGGGAGGGGTCAAACTTTTGTATATTTGTATTTTAAAATTTTTTAATTTTTAATATAATATATTAAATATTAAATAAAAAATATATATATATGTAAATTATCTATATATGTAAATATGTATTATTTATTTATATGTAAATATGTATTATTTATTTTTATTAAATATGTATTTATTTTACTGTTACTGTATTAATTGTATTAGTGTATAATAAGAAGTTTTAAAATAATATAAATATATATATATATATATATATATATTATATATAAAATATTATAATTATAATATAATTTATAATTATAAATAATAGAAACAATAAATTATATATAAAGCGGATATGGTCGAATGGTAAAATTTCTCTTTGCCAAGGAGAAGATTCGGGTTCGATTCCCGCTATCCGCCCAGAATAATGGGTAAATATATGAAATTGAATAGATAAAGCATTAAGTATAGCTGACCACGTTAGTATAGTGGTTCTACTCCCTCCTTTCTTTTCCTCCCACAAAAAAGAAAATGATAATTAATTATTATATTTTTTTGTCAAAAAAATGTTGCGGAGACGGGATTTGAACCCGTGACCTCAAGGTTATGAGCCTTGCGAGCTACCACGCTGCTCTACCCCGCGATGAAGAGAAGAATTTAGAATTAACGGACAAACAAGAATTGAATGTGCCCCTCTACCATATCTGTACAAATAGAATAGCCATTTATACAGAATGGTAAAGAGGCCCCTCTATGATCGATGATCATAGAAATTAATATAAAAAAGAATGGATATTTTAATCCTTACCAACTTGATCTTGTTGCCCCCGGCAACAAACATGCATGAACCATTTCACGAAGTATGTGTCCGGATAACCCAAAGTCTCGATAGTTAGCTCTCGGTCTTCCGGTTGAAAAACAACGTCGATGAAGGCGTGTGGGTGCACTATTACGTGGTAGGGATTGTAACTTTCCATGAATTTCCCATTTCTCGCTCAATGACGGAACTTTGCTTATTTCTTTTTTTGAGGATCGACGAATCAAATGGTATTTTTTTCTAATTTTTGTCTCTTCTTCTCCCGCTGAATCAAACTTTTTTTTTGCCATAATGGTTCAATTCCTATTAGTATCAATGATACAAGTCAAATCCTAGATGTAGAAATATAAGAAGGCGGATCCCTTCTCCATCGAAAGAAATGGTATGGTTGCGTATCCACCACATAAAATAAAGAATTAACCAAATTTTCCCGATGTAGAGGCAATCAAGAAAGCCGCATAAGTAAATATAT
>CM064865.1:58536970-58541970 GCA_032719365.1 Prinsepia uniflora
GTTCTTCCTAGAGAAATGATTTGTTTTAGTTATTTGATCGATAAGGACAACAAAAAATTAATTATAACAAAAATAAAAAAATTGAAACTAAATCTAATTTCAATTTATAAATACTCAAATAAATACTAAATATAATATATAAATTAAATAATAATAGTGTTCTTATTTGAAACGCCTTGTAATCTTCAACCAATTCTGTGCTTCAATATAATTACCAGGAGTAAGCGCTATAGCTTGTTTCCAATACTCGGCGGCTTGATCGAACCAAGCCTCCGCAATTTCGGAATCTCCTTGTTGAACAGCCTGTTCTCCCTGGTCGGAATAGGGGGTAAATCCCTTTCCTTAGAACCGTACTTGAGAGTTTCCCACCTTATACGGCTCAGCGGTCAAATTCTTTTGGTGTTCCTTTTTTAATTACCCTATCGAATTGAATGAGATTTCTCAGAGATATATCCCACTTTTTTTTTCTCAAGTTAACCAAAAGAAAAATGTTAATTACATGAGTTTCAAACTTAATTTTTTCTTAATAATCAGTTTTATCTTTTCTCCCACCTTACAAAAGAATAAAGCATAGGCATTTTCACTATCATTCGAGTTTTCTGAAAGGTAACTATCTCGGTTTCATATATAAATTTATATAGAATATTTGAAAAAGGCCGTCCTTCATAAGAAGGAAAAGACTTACTATCTTTGGGATCTGATGCTACGCCGCTGCTCAATACCTTAGGGGATCCACTTTATTACATAAGTGGATTCCTAACTTTTATCTCATATCATGACATAAGTAAGCAGTTCTTATTGTATCGGACCAAAACCTCGTGTCTTGATCTTTACGACGCTTCCTCTATCAATTAGATCCTTTATCCATAGAATAAAGTATCTAGGCATACCTATTTCTTCATATTTCTACTTTTATGAAGTTTATTTCTTTGCTACAGCTGATAAAAATCGTTGTTTTGAACGATACATATGTAGAAAGCCTACCCTTTTTTCTAGTATTTATTAACGGATTTGTTCTTTCGTTCCTTTTTTATTTCTATAGTGGAGATAGACGCACGTAATGACAGATCACGGCCATATTATTAAAAGCTTGTGGTAAGAATGGGTTTCGCTCTAGTGCCCGAAAATAATATTCCAAAGCTTTCGTATGTTCTCCGTTACTTGTGTGGATAAGGCCTATGTTATAGAGTATATAACTTCGATGATAAGGATTAATTTCTAGTCGCATAGCTTCATAATAATTCTGTAAAGCTTCCGCATAATTTCCTTCGGATTGAGCCGACATCCGTTACGGTCGTCATTTGATTCAAAGAATCTCCGTTCCAGAACCGTACATGAGATTTTCATCTCATACGGCTCCTCCTTTATGTGCATAATGAGAATAATACATGGAATCGAAAAAATATTCTCATTATAAACTAAGCGGGGCTGGTGTTTTTACAAGAAATCTCTAGCCAACCTTCTTGTAAAAGATCTAATCTTTCCTTAACACCAAACATGTTGGTATTAGATAAAAATAGTGACTCCAACAATTTCTTTGTCTTCAACGCCCTTAAATTTGCAGGAATTAGTCACTTCAATAGTCTTCGATGGTTATACTGGTATCCAAAATACGAACGAGATGGATGTTTGTTGTCCCAACCATTCTTGTTAGTCCCGATCCTGATAAAGAAAAGGGATAATTTATAACAAAGTTTTTCGTGTGTTGATTCCTAGGAGTAGTGCTTCTTTCCCTATGCCCCCTATTTATTGGTATTAGTGGAGTAGGGTTGACCCAACCCATAGGTGTAACCTTTCGCTCAATACTGTAGAATCGACAATTGAAGCATCTGAGGCTGCATTAATCGGAGATACACGATAGAAGGGTTTGTTTTATTTACAAACCTCACCTTCAACAAACGTAGATTTATTTCAATAAATTTTTTCTTACTATCCCGAGTTGTCTTTCTCTTACGACCGAGAGCGGTAAAAAAAATAATAATCAAATCGCACCATCTCTGTAATAGGTGAATGCCTCTTTTTCTCCCGAAGTTGTCGGAATTATTCGTAATAAGATATTGGCTACAATTGAAAAGGTTTTATCAATAAAATTTCCATTTATCCCAGATCTAGACATAGGTGTATTAATCCATTCTATAATTTATTTTAACTTCCTTTCGTGATAAAATGATCCCACAAACAAAGGAATTGTACAGTACGAAATTACATAAAAATCGATTGATTAAAACAAAAAGGAAGACCTTTTACTCAAATTGTTTATTTTTGACAGGAATCAATAAAAAAAAATAAGAAAAATTTGAATCTGATTAGATTTCATCCAAATGTAGTAGTATAAGAATATGTAGTAGTATAGGAACTACTCCTATTTCATTGAAGTTGAAGAATCAAAGAATTTATCCTACATAAAGAGAATTTATCCTACAGATTGGGATAATTCGAGAAGTTTTGGTTGAATTATGATCCAAAGAGGAAAAAGAATCTAATAATCATTCTATGATAAAAATGGAATACCGTCTGCTTTGTGTTGTGTGTATAGTGGGTATACGCTATACAATCAAATAAAAAAAATCCGGGGGACGGTTCATGAATTTGGAATAAATCTATGGGTTAAGAAGTTGGAGTAAAGGGTTGTTGTTGAAAAATCTAAAAATGGAAAGGAATTTTATAATTTTTATGAAAATTGAATAATGGTCTAAACTAAATAGAATCATGATCTAAAGGTATCTCATAGTCTATAAAAAATGGATCCATCATTGGATTCGTTCCAATTGAGTGATTTAATCCGATATAAATATTCGAATTCGAACGGATGGAAACACCATCTTCGCAAACATGACTAGATATATATCTTTATTGTTTATTTTATTCACAATTTTTCACAAAAAATCTTTTTCTTTCTTCCCAGCCTCGAAAGAAGGATTTGTATTTGATGAAAAGTTTTATATTTTTAGAGTTAAGTTCTTATAGTTAAAATTGAATGTACATACCTATCCAAAATAGTATGAATGACTCACCATTCACTCGGTTTTTGGGCCATAATCATTATGTAGGAGAGATGGCCGAGTGGTTCGAGGCGTAGCATTGGAGCTGCTATGTAGACTTTTGTGTACGGAGGGTTCGAATCCCTCTCTTTCCGTACTCTTCACCTAATTCCCAAATGTTACTGACTGCAATGCATCAAATAAGAATGGATACTCCAACAGTTAGACCTTTCTTTTATATAGATTCTCTATTCCTAATCCAAATTTCTGTGGTACGAAAAATACTGGACAAAATGGACAAGGAATTAAAACCCCCTACCGATATATGATACACGAATGCGAAAAAAAATACCCAGATCAAACCCTTACCTTACTTAGCTCGGGTCCCTTTACTTAATTAAGCCAAAACGGAGAGGGTTAAATTTTCCGAACCCTTTTTATTTTAGTTTTAGCTAGGGCTAAGTCTGACGATAGTAATATTCTACAACTAGCAATTCATTTATTTTCAACCCGACCCATTTACTATCTATTATTTGATTGACTAATCCTTCATATTGGAATGGGTGAAGAGTCAAATGTTTTGGCAATTCCTTGCGGGGGGGTGAATCAAGATAATTTTGAACCAGAGCCCTAGACCTTTGCTCATCCCTAAATATCTCGGGGTTTGCAGCGATAACTTGGTATATCTACTATACGACCATTAACTAAAATATTTCTATGGTTAACTAATTGGCGGGCTTGAGGAATAGTGGAAGCCATACCTAATCAAAAAAGGATGTTATCCAAACGCATTTCAAGTAATTGTAGTAAAACCTGACCTGTTGACCCTTTGGCCTTTCCGGCGATACGAACGTATTTAAGCAATTGCTGTTCTGTAAGACCATAATGAAAGCGCAATTTTTGTTTTTCTTCTAAACGAATACGAAATTGAGATTTTTTGCTGGGGCGCGATTGGTTTCTAAGATCGCTTCCGGTTCTAGGCTTTTTACTAGTTAACCCCGGTAAAGCCCCCAGACGACGGATTTTTTTTGAAACGAGGTCCTCTGTAACGCGACATAAAGACTCCTTATTTTTTTTATGAAATTTCATAAACTAAAATTAAAACTAAACTAAAATATGATAAATTAAGCGAAATTTACTGAAGTATTGTATTTCAAAGAATAATTAGAGGAATTGTATAAATATCCGGACCTTATTGTATATAAATAATTGTATTATATAAATAAATAAAAAGACTTTTTAATAATAATAAATAATAATAATAATAATAAAATTAAGGGTTCTTTTCTTGATTGATTTGTTATACAGAGACCAAACTCTTCCAATCCAATTTTTATTCATAATTTGAAGTTCCTACGAGATAATAGAAATAGATTGGTGACCCTTGGGAAAAGGGAAAGGAGTTTTTCATTTTGATTTCACATTATCAACTATGTAAAAAATAAAAAAAATGGAGAAAGGCCGGCTATCGGAATCGAACCGATGACCATCGCATTACAAATGCGATGCTCTAACCTCTGAGCTAAGCGGGCTCACACAATAAAAATTGTACACGTATTCTAATTTTAGTAAACTACTGAGATATTAACTGTTCATTCTTAGCTATTTCATAAGAAATATGATATATAGAAAAAATATATAAAAGAATTAAAAAAAATTCCAAAAATATTGGATATTTGAATATTATAGAACATACCTATTAATATAGCGATATTAAATTTCGATCTATTTCTAAAATATATGTTTATCAACAATCAATATCTTAATTAGCTTAATTAGTTTATAAGATTTTTTTTACTATTCGATTCGATATTTCTATATTTAATTTACTATTTTTGTCGATATTTTCCTATTAATAAAATTAAATATTTAATTAGATTATTTTAATATATTTCATTTTATATTTCTATAAAATTAAAAATAGTCTAGTACTAGTAATTAAGTTAGAATCTTATTGTATACTTATTGGATATTACAATCTTATAGTATAATACGTAAATAATCTTAATAATATAGAAT
>CM064865.1:58546970-58554470 GCA_032719365.1 Prinsepia uniflora
AATCAAATATGAAACTTCATACACCTTAAAGTTCATAAGATAGGACGAAAAGAGAGTTTTTTTTTAGGTCCTTATACTCATTATGCCTGGCATTGAATAGACAGAGAATTCACCTTATCAATATCTCAAATCAATGATGGGTTCTATATTGGCAACTAAATGGGCAACCAAATAGGACAAAACCCTTTGTCATGCTATTGTTCTCTTGTTTTGTTCCCTAAAAGTCATAGAGTAAGACATCCATTTCTCAATAAGATCAAATATTTTTTTGATTACATGATGGACTCCTCTGAAAAACATTGGCGCGCATGTAAAAGAGGCGCTCTACCTAACTGAGCTATAGCCCTTGTGATACGTATTTTATCGTGTAGATAATTTCTTGTCAAGATCAATATTACATGATCCAACATTATATCTCTTTGATCCGTTTGATTGGTATTGCTTGTAAGTAATATTACATTTATAATCCATCAATGTGATAGGTCTCGTTTGTTTCTCTTTATGATGATAAATGACCTACTTAACTCAGTGGTTGGAGTATTGCTTTCATACGGCGGGAGTCATTGGTTCAAATCCAATAGTAGGTAGAACTTATTAGATACCAGAGTCAGCGGTATCTAATAAGTTTTTCTACTCATCTTCTTTATATTTTAAATTAGAATCTTTTTTTTTTGTTTCATTGTGGAATTTTATTCCACTTGATTGTATTTGATTCTGGAACAAAGTTACGGACAAATAAGCAAAATAAGGTGTATAAATAAGGTGTATAAACATAACTTCTGTTTATACACCTTATTTTGCTTATTCAGACGGACTCACTAGTAGACTAGTTACGATATCACATTGATAGCCTCTACTCGTGTCCTAGCTCGTCTGAGAGCTAAATTTGCTTCAATTGTTTGTCTCTTGCCTTCAGCTTTGCTCAAGTTAGCTTCCGCTATTTCAAGAGTTTCTTGAGCTTCTTATGGATCAATGTCACTGCCCTTCTCCGCATCATTTACTAAAACCGTGATCTCATTATTGCCTATTCTAGCAAAACTACCCATCAGAGCCATCGTTAACCATTGGTCGTTAAGGCGTATTCTCAAGATACCGATATCTACAGATGTCGCAATAGGCGCGTGATTTGGTAATACGCCAATTTGTCCACTATTAGTAGATAAAATAATTTCTTTCACTTCCGAATCCCAAATAATCCGATTCGGGGTCAGTACACAAAGATTTAAGGTCATTTCTTCAATTTGCTCTCCATTTCTATGTTCCTAAGGTCGTAGCTTTCGCAGTAGCTTCATCGATGTTACCTACCAAATTGAAGGCCTGCTTAGGCAGGGCGTCTAATTCTCCAGAAAGGATCGATTTAAACCCTCTAATTGTTTCTGCTAGACCAACATATTTTTCTAGGGAACCTGTAAAAACTTCTGCTACGAAAAAAGGTTGTGATAAGAAACGCTCAATTTTTCGTGCTCTTGCTACGATTAAGCGATCTTCTTCCAGCCTTGTCTTCTATTAATAACTTGGGGAATCCCATATAGACTATGACCTGAATCAAATCGATTCTTTTTTGAATCTCTATACAAGCAATTCCTTCGACATTAGAGGATATTTTCATATTCTTTTGTACATAATTTTTGATACAATCTCGTATTTTTTATCTTCTTGTAGATCCTCTGAATAATGTTTTGGTTGTGCAAACCAAAGAGAATGATGACTTTGGGTTGTACCAAGTCTGAAACCAAGTGGATTTATCCTTTGTCCCATAATCCCCCACTTTTATTTGTATAAGTATTCCTCGTCTCTAATTTATAGTTTTTATCTATTTCTTCCCGTTCATCTAAAGATATATCTTTCAATACAATAGTTATATGACAAGTAGATCTTTTTATTGGATAACTCCGTCCTCGAGCTCGGGGCTTTAATTTCTTCACAGTCGTACCCTCGTTGACTTCGGCTTTACTAATGATTAAACTTGTTTCCTTGAAACCCTTATTGTGAGTAGCATTTGCTGCTGCAGAATAAACCAATTTTAAAACGGCATAACATGCTCGATAAGGCATGAGTTCTAGTATCATAAGTGTTTCTTCATAGGACCGCCCACGAATTTGATCAATTACTCCTCTTGCTTTGTGAGCAGACATACATATGTGTTGGCCTAAAGCGTATACTTCTGTATATGGGTTCACCTTTCTCTTATCTATCATAACCATAAGGTTCACCTCTCATTAATGAACTATATTTTATTATTTTATTATTAACGACGAGATCTATTATCATTTTTCGCATGCTCCCGGAAATTCAGAGTAGGTGCAAATTCTCCTAATTTGTGTCCTACCATACGATCCGTTATATAAATAGGCAAATGCTCCTTTCCATTATGGATAGCAATAGTATGCCCGATCATTGTAGGTATAATGGTAGACGCCCGGGACCAAGTTACTATTATTTCTTTTTCTGCTTTTGTGTTAAGTGTATTTATTTTTCTTAATAAATGATTCGCTACAAAAGGATTTTTTTTTAGTGAACGTGTCACAATTAATTACTCCTATTTTTTTTTTGTAAAGACGAAGAAACAAATTCTATTTTCTCGCCTATTTACTACGGCGGCGAAGAATCAAATTATCACTATATTTATTCCTTTTTCTACTTCTTCTTCCAAGTGCAGGATAACCCCAAGGGGTTGCGGGTTTTTTTCTACCTATTGGGGCCCTCCCTTCGCCACCCCCATGGGGATGGTCTACAGGGTTCATAACTACTCCTCTTACTACAGGACGCTTACCTAGCCAATGTTTAGATCCGGCTTTACCCAAATTTTTCTGGTTCACCCCAACATTCCCTACTTGTCCGACTGTTGCTGAACAGTTTTTGGATATCAAACGGACCTCCCCAGAAGGTAATTTTAATGTGGCCGATTTCCCCTCTTTTGCAATCAGTTTCGCTACAGCACCTGCTGCTCTAGCTAATTGTCCACCCTTTCCAAGTGTGATTTCTATGTTATGTATGGCCGTGCCTAAGGGCATATCGGTTGAAGTAGATTCTTTTTTTTTTTTGATCAATCAAAGCCCTTTCCCAAACTGTACAAGCTTCTTCCAAAGCATACGGCTTTCTGGATGTAGATGATGATATCTATACAGATGGATCTTATCGTATAATTCTTATATATATCATATAATGAAGTACCACATTAGTGGATATATAGGAATCAAAATCTTCCGAATAACTCATGTTATGATCTTCTGCATCCTAGGTCTTCCCGTTCCTTTATCTGGCTTATGTTCTTCATGTAGCACTCAGACCGAATGACTCTATGAAATTACGTCGATACTTCCACATATTACGGGTAACGTAGGAGACATCTCTATTTTTCCCCGGGGGAATCCTTAGAATTACCACTGCTTAGCTTTCAATTCGCCTCTGACCATCAAATGAAATGTGAATAACCCGTCCTCCTCTCTTTGAAACAAGGGGCGCTTCTGTAGGTGCTTGAAACAATTTTTTCTTCTCCATATTACTATATCTCTAGAGTCAATAATTTTATATGAGGAACTACTGATTGGATTGATAAGCCATACAAGTAAAGAGATCTATTCATTGATAAGAAAAAGAAAAAACGTGAACGGTGATTGGATTGATGATAAAATAGAATCCTGGGTCTCGAATAGTGATTCGATTGATGATAAAGAAAGAGAATTTTTGGTTCAGTTCTCCACCTTAACGTTAACGACAGAAAAAAGGATTGATCAAATTCTATTGAGTCTGACTCATAGTGATCATTTATCAAAGAATGACTCTGGTTATCAAATGATTGAACAACCGGGAGCAATTTACTTACGATACTTAGTTGACATTCATAAAAAGTATCTAATGAATTATGAGTTCAATACATCCTGTTTAGCAGAAAGACGGATATTCCTTGCTCATTATCAGACAATCACTTATTCACAAACCTCCTGTGGGGCTAATAGTTTTCATTTCCCATCTCATGGAAAACTCTTTTCGCTCTGCTTAGCCCTATCCCTCTCTAGGGGTATTTTAGTGATAGGTTCTATAGGAACTGGACGATCCTATTTGGTCAAATACCTAGCGACAAACTCCTATGTTCCTTTCATTACAGTATTTCTGAACAAGTTCCTGGCTAACAAGCCCAAGGGTTTTCTTGTTGATGATAGTGACGATATTGATTATAGCGACGATATTGATGATAGTGACTTTGATACGGAGCTGGAGTTTCTAACTATGATGAATGCGCTAGCTATGGATATGATGCCGGAAATAGACCGATTTTATATCACCCTTCAATTCGAATAGCAAAAGCAATGTCTCCTTGCATAATATGGATTTCAAAAATTCATGATCTGGATGTGAATGAGTCGAATTACTTATCCCTCGGTCTATTAGTGAACTATCTCTCCAGGGATTGTGAAAGATGTTCCACTAGAAATATTCTTGTTATTGCTTCGACTCATATTCCCCAAAAAGTGGATCCCGCTCTAATAGCTCCGAATAAATTAAATACATGCATTACGATACGAAGGCTTCTTATTCCACAACAACGAAAGCACTTTTTCACTCTTTCATATACTAGGGGATTTCACTTGGAAAAGAAAATGTTCCATACTAATGGATTCGGGTCCATAACCATGGGTTCCAATGTACGAGATCTTGTAGCACGTACCAATGAGGCCCTATTGATTAGTATTACACAGAAGAAATCAATTATAGACACTAATATAATTAGATCCGCTCTTCATAGACAAACTTGGGATTTGTGATCCCAAGTAAGATCGGTTCAGGATCATGGGATCCTTTTCTATCAGATAGGAAGGGCTGTTACACAAAATGTACTTCTAAGTAATTGCTCCATAGATCCTGTAATGACCCGTCCCGAATATCGGGATTGAATATTAATTAATTATGAATTAGAATGACTAATCGGGGATTATTTGAGTGAAATCGGACGAAACGTGCAAAATGACCGTTTTGCCCTTGGCGTGGGCAAAATGTTGACTTTTAGTTCGGGCGGTCAAACAGACTTTGACCGATGACTGTGACGTAGTTCGGGACGTCACGAGTTCATAGACAGGTGGCACGTTCGATTCCGACATTCGAGGTGAAAGTTATGATGTTCGGAAGTTGAGGGGTATTTTGGTAATTTGGCATATTAGGGGCCAAATGTTGACTTTTTGATCGGGAGGTCCGATGGACGTGGGCCAAGGTCCGTTACGTAGGTCTCGTCGATACGAATCCAACGACAGGCGGCATGCCGAAATCGGAGATTCGACGACGAAGTTATGGTCACAGAATCGGGCTCGATTAACCGAACGAACCGGGAATAAAATAATATTTTAATATGAACAGTACCCGGTGACTGTGCACATCCGGATGAGTGACAAGTGTCACCCATCCCTTGATTCCAGCTCCATGTTTCCCTCCCAACACCATCATTACAACATCATCATTTATCCTTCATCATTTTCCTCCATTTTCTCCTTAATTTTCTCCTTCTTTGTCCTTCTTACCCGTGAGCTTTGAGCAGCAGAATTGGAGAGTGTTGGCTGCCATTTCTAACTGGTTTTGAGGGCAAAATCGAGTGCTTGTTGAGACTAACTCAACTGGGTAAACACGGGAGATTGAGAGTGGCTGAAAACTGGGAATTCGAAAATTGGGTTTTTGGGAGGAAAAATCAAATTGGATGAATTGAGCCTTGTTGATCGAAATTGGGTTCAGTTTCAGTCTTCTGGGATTACTACGATCAATTTTGTAGAAGGAACTAAGTGGAATTGAGGTCGAATTGAGGTAGAACTGAGGAAGGAAACTTTCAGAATTTTCGAGATTGAGTCGAGGAATTGGAGGCTTTGATTGTTGAATTTGAGCTGGGGATTATGTTCCTGAGGATCCCACGATGCTTCTGGATCCATCAATTGAAGGAAAACGCTGGAGATTGACTGAACTCCATAGTTGCACAGTGACGAAGAATCGAGTTTGAGTCGTGGAGTTTGAGCCATGAATTGATGCAATTGAGATGGGGGAAGAGTTTACCTGAATCCACTGAAGCTTCTGGTTTCATCAATTGAGAGAAATCGATTGAAATTGAGGGAGTTCTGAGGATGAACAGTGTGCGGGGTGTTCTTCGAATGATCAACTGTGATCATGAGGTTCGAGTGTCGAATTGTTAGGATTGGAACCGGGTCTGATCGCGGGTTAAACGACCCGTTTACCAGACAAACGGGTGAGGGAGACAGCACTGTAGTTGGCGCGTGGGTTTCACGCGCAGCCACTCACGGCGGCGCGTGGGGGCGCGTCCTGCCTAGTCTCAAGGTGAGGTCAACATGACTTTTGATCCTCTCAGTGTAACGAACATTTTGACGTTGATTTCAGTGAAATCGGATATTGTTTCGATAATGTTCCGCGTATCCGAAGTTTTGTTTTACGTTTAAAATACGTATTTAAATCCCGAAAAAATTGGGGAAAATTATATGTTGTATTTTGAGATGTTAGTAACCCTCTATAATGATTTTGGACAGGAGTTGTGATTTCCAGATTTTACGGAAAAACGTGCAGCTCGGAAACGGACCGTTTTGGACGGTGTGTGTGAGTGGACTTTGTTTTCTAACCGCGATGCATGCATATATGATTTAAATGCCTTATTATATGATTTTATATGCTTGGGCATGATTTGTGTTTCAATCCGGTAATTTCTCAGTTTTATGAATATTATATTATTATTTTTGGGCAATTTTCGAGAAATTACGAAATTTGGTAAAAATGATGTTTGGACTTGGTTTGTGAGTCCGGGATTAAAATTGGTTGGAAATAATGTGTGGACTCGGATTATGAGTCATGGATTGAGAATGATGTTGTGACTCGGGAATGAGTCAAGGATTTCGTGGATTTACGTGAAAATGGCAACGGAGGTTGCAACACATGGATTTGCGTGATAATGTTATTTTGGGCATGAGAACCCAAGTGAATAGTGATTTTGACTCGGAATTGGAGTCATTTGTAAAATTGTGAAATTAATGATTTATTGGGATTTTATGATTAATTTAATCAGTCTTTCGGGCACGTTTTACGGGGAACGTGCAAATGATGTTTTGGGCTAGGCCCGGAGTTTAAATGATTTCTAAAATGATGTTTTGACCTTGTTGGTGAGTCAATGATGATTTCCGGATTATTCTATTGATTTAAATGTGATTTTAACGGTTTATGTGTAAAAGGTATTTTGGGCCTGAGACCCAGTTGAGAATGACCTTGACTTGGTATGAAGTCAAGCTTTGATTGAAATGTTTTGGGATGTAATTCCCGGGATGGTTTTCATTGTGATTGTGATATTCCCAGACGGTCGGTGCTTGGGGGGATTACCCAGACGACCGGAGCTTGGGGGATGTGATTGCAGGATCGGGAGTTGATCCTATGGTAGTTAGCTTCTCGGATGAGACTGAGCCTGGATGTACCACTCGGAGGTGTCTGATCCTGGGGATGTGTTCGCCCAGAGGTGACTGAGCC